>OV277351.1:37613651-37636151 GCA_922984085.1 Sicus ferrugineus
TCGAACTCGCACCGAAAACTCGGTTACAACTGAATGAAGTGGAAAATGAGCACCCGCACTCGCCGACCGTTCTGAGCAGCCAAAAAGTCTCTCAGGTGTGGATTTAACAGCCACGTTAGTGCAGCCAGAGTGAGTTGGTCTCATCAGTGAGTTGGTGACGGCATTTCGGTGTTGATTCCCTAAAAAATGTTGACGGAAGGGGGGAGGGGGGAGGCGAGGGCGGGTGAGAAGTGAGAAGTGAGCAAATTGAAAGCAAGCAGAAGGCAAAAACTAGACAAACAAGCAATTCAAAGCCAAGGAAGCCCACGGAGACGCAACGAGATGGAAGTGAAGAGAAGCTGCTGTGCAGTCGTGGCGTCGGCAGCGCATCGAGAGGTCGCGGACGGGACGCAGACGGCGGCAGAGGGCGACTTTGGAGAGCGCGATGGAGAGCGCGATGGGGAGCGCGATGGAGAGCGCAATGGAGAGCGCGATGGAGGAGCGCGATGGAGGAGCGCGATGGAGAGAGCGATGGGGAGCGCGATGGAGAGCGCGATGGAGGAGCGCGAGTGTTGCCGTTACTGGGAGATGGAACAATTTTTGTTGTTGGTGTTGTTGTTTTTATTGCTATCTACGTGTTGTTGTTGCTGTTGTTGTTGTTTTTGCTGTTGATTAATTTTCCTATTTTATTACGTGCATCCATTACAAAATACTCCGTTTTTAACTACTATTTTCACTACTCTTTTCACTACTCTTTTCAATATCATTTTACTACTATTTTCACTACTATTTTCAATACTATTTTCAATACTCTTTTCAATATCATTTTACTACTATTTTTACTACTATTTTCACTACTATCTCACTACCATCATTTTTACCACTACCATTTTCACCACTACCATTTTTCTACTACTATGTTTACTTTCATTTCTGGTACTATTTTCAGCTGATATTCTACGATACCTTCATTACTCCAATATTTTGAGTTTTTTACTACTATTTCTACTATTTGTAACCACTATTTTACTACTATTTTTACTACTATTTTTACTACTCTTTTTACTACTCGTTTTACTACTCTTTTTACTACAATTTTACTACTATTTTTGTTACTATTTTTACTACTATTTTTGCTAATATTTTTAATACTATTTTTACATCTATCATTTCCACCAAAATTTTTATTACTATTTCTACTACTATTTCTACTACCATTTCTACTACTATTTTCACTACTATTTTCACTACTATTTCTGCTATTATTTTTATTACTATTTTCTACTCGTGTCTTTTCTTCTAAATATGTAGAATTTCCACTACTATTGTTTTGTATTGCTTTGCTGGTTTCTCCACATTATTTTCAGTTGAAAAACGTAATTTTGCACGTGTAACGCGAGTGGAAGGAGTGTGGAGGGGGCGTGGGCGGGGGCGGGGAGAGGAGGAATGAGGGGATTCAGTTCTGTCAGTCTTGGCGACAACTTGTCATAAATGTCATTAAAGTGTACAATAAAATTATAATGACAACAATCAACGCAAAGGCTTTCGCGATGTAAACGGAGGAATTTTTACTAAATCATTAGAATTTAAAATGGGAATTTAAATGGGGGGAAAAAAGAAAAAGTCTGGATCTAAAAATTTAGAATTTTCTGAAATAAATTATTATTATTATTATTATTATTATTATTATTATTATTATTATTATTATTATTATTATCATTATTATTATTATTATTATTATTAATTTAGAAACTACCAGTAAAACAACAACAACAGAAAACTGCAACAGGCATTCTTAACTTTACACGTATCTGAGGCCGTAAAAACGGAGAAAAAAGAATCAAATGTTGACAGACAAACAGGCAGACAGACAGGCAGAGAGACAGACAGGCAGACAGACAGGCAGACAGACAGACAGGCAGAGAGACAGGCAGACAGACAGGCAGAGAGGCAGGCAGACAGACAGCGAGACAACGAGCGAGACAACGAGCCAGCCAGCGAGCCAGCCAGCGAGCCATCCAGCCAGCGAGCCAGCCTGACATTCAAAAACGAGACAGACACTCACATGTCGCAGATGTCGCAGACAGACATCCCTGCAGACAGCCAGTGAAGCAGACACGCAGCCAGATATACGAGCAGCTCGACATTCATCAGCGCGCCGAGTGCGCGTGTAAAACTTAAACAAGAAAATCGCGTTAATTAGAAGCCAGCAATTATTAATTTGAGGCGAGTGTCGTGAAGCAGTCGAGTTTCCTAGTGCGCCCTCGCGCCTCCGCCCACTCGACAAGGCGTCCCCCTCCCAGCCAGGCGTCCCCCTCCCCCCTCGCCGACTGTCTGTCCGCCTGGCGGTCCAGCAGCAGCAGCAGCAGCAGCAACACTGACTGACTGACTGACTGCGACTGCATTTCGACGAGAGTTTCCACTCAAATGAGTTTTAATTATAGAAGAAGAAGAGTTGAATACACTAGTTGTGGTGGTGTTGTTGTTGTTGCACTATATTATAGTAACGCATTATCATTGACATTGTTGTTGTTGTTGTAGTTGTTGTTGTTGTTGTGTCTGTGACTAACACAATCACTGATTAATTGTTCGCTTCATCGCCAAACACGGCGGCGGCGGTGGTGGTGGCGGTGGCGGCGGCGGCGGCTGCTGAACGAACTTATTAATAGTCGCTCCTCGTATATTAATGACGGCCAGAGACGCCGGCGGCCGGAGTTCTCGGAGTCGCCGGAGACACCAGCGAGAACAACAACCACCACCACTGCCGTCGCCGCCGCCGCCAGCGCCACCGCCGCCGTCGCCGCCGTCGCCGCCGCCGCGATTGTTGTCGCAACGGCAGCGAATTCTTCGCCGTCCATTTGCAGGCGACGGTTATTGACTTTCGCTCAATTATGGACGCGCCGGCAGTTAATTTTATGGACGTATTTACGAAATCGACGATAGTTTTCCATAACGGTTCTGGTTTGTCTTGTGTTATTTTTATAATTTTTCTTATTTATAATTTTTAAATTTTCTCCAAGTTGTTTGATTTTCGTTTCATTGGCTTTCGTTTCATTGGCTTTCATTTCAATTGAATTTCATTTCAATTGAATTCATTTGATTTTCCACTATTTTCTCTCAGCGGAAGTAAGAATGCTCGGATCGTCTCAACTCAACTGAAGCCGGAAGCGGTTGCGAATTATTATTTTATTTGCAAATTATGTCCTTCCCACGCTTTCAACGCTTTCAAATCGAACGAACAAAAAACGAAGTGCGGATTTAGTGAGAAAATCTATTCAAAGATCGCATTTTTTCGAACAACAAGTGCGATCTGGAATCTCGTAGATTTTAATAAATCGCAATTAGCAAAACTGAAGTGCGTAGAGAGTCGTCGAGTCGTCGAGTCGTCGTGTCGTCGAGTCGTCGTGTCGTCGAGTCGTCGAGTGGAAGAGCAGCAGACAATTGAACAGAACAACAACAAAAGCAACAAACGTCACAACAGCCAGCCAGCCAGCAATTCTAGCGAGCGCTGCAGAGATGTTGGCCGCGGCCTCCGTCGCTCACCGCTCGCGCTGCTCACTCACTGCACACTCGCGCTGCTCGCTCACTGCACACTCGCGCTGCTCGCTCACTGCACACTCGCGCGATAAATTATGAAATTCACAATAGAAGCCATAATAAAAATTTAATGGCGCAGATAATAAACACTTGCAATTAATGCAGGCGATGAAGGACAGGTTGTTGTTGTTGCTGGTTGTTGTTGTTGGTTGTTGTTGTTGGTTGTTGCTGTCGTTGTTGGTTGTTGTTGTAACTCTTAGAAACGCAACAGCCGAGGCGCAGTCAATCTTAACGCGCCGTTTCAGCGCTGAACTTTCAATTGAGTTCACAAGAACTCAGCGCGATTCGTCGACTCTTCTCGATCTCGATCTCGATTGCGGTCGCGATTGCAATTGTTGGCTGGCTGGCTGCGTCTCTGGTGTCCGCTGTTTGTGCAAACATTCGATTGTTGTTGCCGTCGCTTTTATTTGTCGCTCGTAATTCACTTCATGAATGGACGCCATTTTTACGCTCTGAAAAGTGGAACAATAATAACAGCAACAACAACAGCAACAACAACAACAACAACAACAACACCCGCAACAACAACAACGACAAAACATATGCTAAATTTAATTAGGGGAAAAACAAAACAAATGCTTGCGTTGTTTCTAATAATAATAAAATTGAATTTTGGGCTAAAAAAAATATTCGTGCGGCAGCGCGGCGAGTTCATTTGAGAAACGTTGAAACTGAATGCGCGGCGGCGAATTCCTTTCTTTTTCCAACTCCAAACACAGCGGCCAGCAGAAGCCGCGGCGGCGCTCGCATAAACAATCAAACGGCAAACTAAATAAACACAACGGCGACTGCAAACACATGTTTCTCCCAAAAAAAAAAAAAAAAAAAAAAAAAAAAAAAAAAAATAAAAAAATAAAAAAAAAAAAAGAATCCTCGAGCAATCGAGTCGTTCGAGTGCTGAGAAGAAGATTCGCGCGCGCACCGAATCTTGTGAAGATCGCAGAAGAGAAGTTTTTGGACTTCTTTTGTTCTTCGTCTTGGCAGCCGCTTGACTTCTTCTTGGCAGCCGCTTGACTTCTTCTTGGCAGCCGCTTGACTTCTTCTTGGCAGCCACACAACGCCGCCAGCCAGCCAGCAGCTGCTTCGGCGCGAATAAGCGTAAATTGAAGCGCTCAACTCGCACTTGGAGCTCGCGGCGAGTGTGCGCTGCAAATAATCGCAATCCGTGTAATAAAGCGCGATGACGTGGTGTTCGCTTCGCTTCTGTTTGACGTCGCTGTGGACGCGATTGTGCGCGCGCCACTTCATCAATTCACCAGCAGCACTATTTTCGGATCGACCAATCAATCGTTCAGTTCAGTCAGAGAAAAATGTAAAGCGAACAACAGCTGAAATTCAGCGGCGCAAAAAAGGGTGGCAGAGTGGCAAGCGGGTGTAATTAAAAATTTCGAGCCATAATTTCGAGGATTGAGAGAACTTTTCTCGTCGAGTTGCTGCCGGCCGCAGATGTGGCGAGAATGAATAAATAAACGCAGCGAATAAATAGTCGAGCAATTAATTTGAAAAATTAACGACGTTCAACGTTCGAAAATCGCTACGGATTTTTATTACTCGAGTGATAAATTTCGAAATCGCTGTCATTCTCGTTTTAATTCGAAGCAGGATCGCTATCGCTTCTTGTTCGCAAATCCCCTTCTCAATTAGAAATGATTAAGTTTTGAGTTTGGAATTATTTTTCAATTTGAATTTTTTTTTTTTTTTTTTTTTTTTTTTTTTTTGGTAATATCAGATTGAACAGTAGCCCAATCTCTTTTATTCTCGATTGGCTACTGTTAGAATGGGTGACGGAGGGAGCGGAAGGGAAAGGGAATTAAAATGGGAAATAAAGAAAAATTCGATTTGCTTACTTTCAAGTAAAATCAATATAAACTTTTTCTCTCTGGCAGATGGAATACATTTTCGAATACATTTCGGTCTGCCGAGCCGACAGCTGTTAGCGGAATTTTCGCAGCGCTTCTGGTCGCCGAGATTTTCGGGTTTAAAATGGTCTGAAATGGACAAAATGACACTTTTCGATATTTTTGAACTCGATTTTCGCGAAAACTAGACGTGATACGAAGAATTTTTCGATAGTTTTGGAACAGCGACACACAAAAATGGCATTTAAAACTGCTGTTGTGGGGTATCGAAGGCACCGTAAACCCCTACCGGTCCTCGTGAGGACTCCCGCTTTATATCACTTCGTTCTCAAATTTGGCTAATAAATTAGATTTTTACTAAAAAATCTTATCAAATATATATTTTTTCAATAAAACTGGCACATCAATTAAATTAATTTCACTGAAAAAACTTTCGACAATTGGATTTCCAACGATTTCTGATTCGATTTCCAACGATTTCTTCTCTGATTCTCACTGATTTTCTTGTTTTTTCAGCCAAAATTTATAGTCTCCACTCCACACTTGTCGAGCGCTCATTTTAACGTGCTGGCAACTTCCGATTCAATCAAATGTAACGACTGTCGCTTCACTGCCACAACCGATTACTTCGCTTCGCCGTTCCTCACATAAAAAGATGCGATTTCTCAAGCTTTCGCGTTAGTTGAGGAGGGCGCACAATTAACTCGGCTCTCGAACGTTACGACATCGGCCAGCCAACCCTCGCGGCGGTCGGCAGAGTCGCAGCAACTCGTATAGCGGTAGGTAAGTGACGAGGTAATGCATTCCCTCACTTTCAATTCACTGCGTTGCGGTGGACGAGGTTTCAGAAATTCAGAAAGTTAAGAATGGATTTCAGAAGTCGGCAAAAGACGGAAAAGTGGGTTGGTGAGCGGATTGGGTTGGTGAGAGGCGGCTGAGAGGGTTGCTGAGAAGACTGGCGAGAGAATGGTAGAAGGAAAGAGGAAGAGAAAGGTGGAGAGAGGGGGAGAGAGGGCGGGGGGGAGAGAGTGTAGAAGGATGAGCTACTAAAAACCTTCTGTGGACGAAACATATGTTCGGCTTTTGTACGAAATGAGCTTTTCTGTCACCCAAAAACACACGCTGAGGTGGCCAACATATAGAAGTGGTAACATACAACAACAACAACAGCAACAACAACAACAACAACAAAAAACTATTGAGATGATGTCATGCGCAGTAGCAACAAAAAACAACTGTAGACTAAATTTAGTGGCGAGTTTAATAAAATCAAGACAGAGAGAGAGAGAGAGAGAGAGAGGAGAGAGAGACGAGAGTGAGATGACGGTGAGAGAGGGGGTGAGAGAAAGAGGTAGAGAGAGAGAGAGAGAGAGAGAGAGCTTGAACTCACACAACTCGTTACGAAATTTTATGAATGAACGAAAGGACGAGAGACTGGAAGAGCTTTTGACTCTAATGACTGCCATGAATGACTGAGGTGGGAAAATCTATTGACTGACTGACTGACTGTCTGTCTGTCTGTCTGTCTGCCTGACTTAAACGACTGAGCATCTGCAAGGTTTGAATTTGGAAGACTCGAAAGATTGAATGGTTAGAAGGATTTTAACGATTATTGAATGGCAGACTTGAATGACAGTCGTGAATGACTCACTTGAATGACGGACTGAATCGAGAGACTCAGCTGGATCACCAGCTTTAATTACTTTTTTAATTTTACGGTTTTTTTTGTTTTTTTTTTTTTTTTTTTTTTTTTTTTTTTGTAAGTCAAAATGTAAGTTTATTTGACTTAATTAACTGATCCGCCTCACTAAATCACTTGATTGACGTCATTCAACGGACCGACAGACGGACGTACAAGCAAAGCAGACGCAATTTAGTAGGTTTTTGGCAAAAAATCAATCACAGAAACAGTTGTTAATCATTGTTGTTGTTGCTGTTGTCGTTGCTGTTGTTGGTGTTGGTGTTGTTATTATTTCTGTTGTTGTTGGTGTTGTTTTCCTTATACTAAATAAGTCATTCGAAGCAACAACAACGTCAGCTTTGGAGGCAAAAAATCTTATTTTGGTTTTCGGTGTATAAGAGAGACGCTGTCTCAATAATATCATCATCAACACCATCATCATCACCATCACCATCATCATCACCATCATCATCATCACCATCACCATCATCATCATCATCATCATCATCATCACCATCCCACATTCATACATAAATGCAAATGAATGCTAAAATGAATGAAGTCTTTGTTTTGTACTAAATTTCGCTCTTCCTCCCGCTCGCTTTTATTTTCTTTTCTTTTTTTGCTCCATTTTCACCACTTTTTAGCCAGCCAACCAACCAATTGAAGGTCGTTGTTGTTGTTGTTGTTGTTATTTGTTTTGATTTGCTGTTGATAAAGAAAATTAACGTTTGTTTGATTTTCTGTTAATTTTTAATCGGTTTTTGTGTTTAATGTGAGTTTTTTTTTTGTTTGTTTACTAAAATCTCAACCACCAATTTTAGCCTCCGAAAACTTTTAATTTCAATTTCATTTATTTTCGATGGCGTTTTAATCAAAAAACGGATTGAATTCAAGATGAACTGAAAGTATTTGCAGAATTAAAACTCTTAAGTGGGAAAAATTGATTTCATTTCTATTTTAAACGCCCTCTACTGCGTCGTCGTCTCGTTTTCGCAGAACAAACTTCGACGCAACGTGGCGTCGGATGCCCGGACGCAACTGTCACCGAATGCCGCCGCAAATAAGCGGCCAACACCTGCGAGGGAGAAGAGGACGGAGGGGATCCACCCTCGCCGCAGGAGTTTGTGTGCGGCGTGCGCTGGTGTTGGTGGCGGGAGACGCGAGATATTTTCAATGCACACAACTTTCAAGGACACTCGCCTGTCACTGTGTGTGTGTGTGTGTGTGTCCCCATCCCTTGTCGCCACGTGGTTGGTGTCACCACGTGTCACCAAACCACTCTGGTTGCCTCTGGCGTTTGCCAGTCTCAACCTTCGGCCGCCCAACTGAGTCTGAGTGGCAGAAGCGACAGGAAGACACGACGAGCAACGTGATGGACACAGTTTGCGGCGTCAAAACCAACAGACCGAAAATCTCACCGCTTTCTGGCGGAACCACCCGGCAACAATGACGACGACGCGGTGTACGAGTAATCGTGGCGCCCACGAATTCTGACCTTCGTCCTCGTAATACGATTCGATTTGATGATTTCCACTTCAAGTGCATTTTAAGCGCTTCAATTGCAAGCATTTTTACGAGTATCCACTTCAGCGAAGAGTTGACTTTAACTGGCAGAGAAAATCAACTCAATCTCATTTTTTATGTATGATTTGAGCGATCAAATTTGATTTCTAAAGATTACATCGAGCTTGATTTTTGATTACATAGAACATCATTGAGGAAAGTAAGGAAAAAAGTAGCTCAGTGAAATAAACAGACTCAGCTAGATATTTTATTTTAGTTTGATAATGCGCACTTGCACCTCCACTAACCCCCGCCCCTCCCCCGCCCCCAACACCCTTCTTCCAACCCCGCAGTCTCCACCATCCTCTCCACCGCCAACACCTTCCATTCCTGCATCAACTCGTCATTTCTCTTTCTTCAGAAATCTATTTTTATATCGAAATAAAATAACACAAAGCTGACAATAACGTCAACAACCAGAACAACAACAACAGCCAAGTTACCGTTACGTGGCAGTTAAGAACGACATCGAACACCACCTTCATCGCCACGAAGCAACAGAATGACACAACAGACGGCTTCGTCTGGACGCACATGGACTGACTGAACAGCTGTACGATTGGGGGTGGGGTGGGGTGGGGTGGCCAGCGACGAGTGGGGGCGGGGGGAAGGGGGTAGGGGCGGGTTCAAGAGGGAGGCAGCGGCTGTACAGCCATCAAAGCCGCACACGGGTTTGTATGAACGAACGAAGATGTTATTGACGTAATGTAACGGAACGGAACGGGACGGAATGGGACGGAATGGGACGCAATGGATGGATGATACAGTTACTCGTTGTTTCTTTTATTGTTGTTGTCAGTCATTGTTGTGGTTGTTGTTCTCGCTGTTGTTCTTCTGAAGCAGCAAAACAATACGTAATCCGAGTTTAGCTTTGATACCCATTTAATAATAATAAAGCGCTGAAAGCAACAACAACAACAACAACGACAACAACAACAACAACACCAACAACAACAACAACAACAACTACGACAACTACGACAACTCGCCATCGTCTATAGTAATTTTTCTCTCTTACTGTGTTAAATCGATTGAGAGGAAGACAAACAGACAGAGAAACAGGCAGGCAGACAAACAGGCAGGCAGACAAACAGACAGACAAACAAACAGACAGACAAACAGACAGACAGACAAACAGACAGACAAACAGACAGACAAACAAACAAACACACAAGCGGACAAACAGACAGACAGACAAACAGACAGACAAACAGACAGACAAACACACAGACAAACAGACAGACAGACAAACAGACAGACAAACACACAGACAAACAGACAGACAAACAAACAAACACACGAGCAGACAAACAGACAGACAGACAAACAGACAGACAAACACACAGACAGACAGACAGACAAACAAACAAACACACAAGCAGACAAACAGAGAGACAGACAGCTGAACAGACTGACGTACAGCCAGTCAGTCAGACGGGCTTTCGGTCAGTCAACCGCAGCGGTTAAGCGGTTCAGCTTTTATGACTCTGGGATCCCGGGTGGTATTGCTGGCATAACTGTAAAACATTGTAAAGGCTGACATTGTTGCAGAGTGAATGGCTATTGTTGTTGTTCTTGCTGTTTCTGTTGTACTCGTTGTTGTTGTTGTACTCGCTCTTGTTGTACTCGTTGCTGTTGTTGTACTCGCTGTTGTTGTACTCGTTGTTGTTGTTGTACTCGCTGTTGTTGGGATGTCATCCACAGAGAGAAGAACATAAAGTGCAGGCAAAACAAAAGACAGGCGGCTGACAACAACCTCAACATTAAAAACAATACCAAAATAACAACAACACCAACAACAACAACAGATGCAACCAACCAACCAACCAAACAAAAGACAACCGCAAGTTGTGTGAGTTGAAGGCAACCTACAAAGTAACGTGTGAGTTTTCGCTATTGTTGTTGTTGCTGTTGTTGTCTTTACTGTTAACGTTATTGTTCTTGTTGTTGTTGTTGTTGTTGTTGTGCGATTGACGACACTTGGCATCAAGTATTCAGTTACCGGTTGTCGGCGTAATTAAACGACATTAAAAGGTTGTTGTTGCTCTACGAATTCAATTAAATTGAATTGAATTGAAGAACAAGAACGAGAAGAATAGAAGAACAAGAACGAGAAGGAGAAGAACAAGAACGAGAACGAGAAGAAGAAGAAGAGAAGCAAGCCAGAGAGGCCTCCTGCCGGTACGTGAGTTGCGGTTGAGTGCGTAAATTGTTACGTTCTTGCAACCGCAGAACTCCTTTTTCATTTCGCTCGATTTAATTTTCATTTATACGTCCAAGTAGCCAAAAATATAACATCTGCGAGATAGTGAGAGCTGAAGATTGAAGATAAAGAGATAAATTCTTCCCGAGTGAGAATTCCATTCCATTTGATTTGTCGCTTCAATCCGCACAACACGGCGGATGCTTGATGTTGTTGTCCACCCAGCGAGGACGTGAATGCGTCGTTCGTTCATCATACGCCACGTTGAAGCTAACGTGTTCTCTCATACATACACACAGAGTGTGTGTGTGTGTGTGTGTGTGTGTGTGTGTGTGTGTGGATAGTGGTATTTATTTTATTTTAAAAACAGGAATTTATTTTGTTGTCGTTGTCTAAGCCTGACCTACACTGGTGTCTCTACCGCTCCGCTCCTCTCACTCCTTTCACTCGTCTCTCCTCTCACTCGTCTCCGCTCCACTACTCTCCGCTCCTCTCCGCTACTCTCCACTCCTCTCCGCTCCCCTCCTCCCACTCGTCTCCTCTACTCCTCTCTCACTTTCATCAATGACACATTCAAGTTCTCTTGCTCTTCCAAAAGCTCTGCAATACTCTCCCTTACAACAACAACCACAAGAACAACAACAACAACCTCTTAATACCGCAGCTGCGCTTTAGATTGCCATTTCACACGCAGAGCCGCCTTCATTCTTTTCGCAATTTTTCTTTTCTTTCTTTTCACCCTTACGAAAGCTTTTACTACACTATTTTTGTACTACAAGGACAACCCTGGATGTATGATTTGCCGTTGTTGTTGTTGTTGTTGGGGTTGTTGTTGGGGTTGTTGTTGTGGTTGTGGTATTTGTGTTCGCTTCAGTGGCGCAGCACAGCAGAGACAAATGAATGGAGTGCCGCTTACTACACGAACAGGAAGACTACTAGAGAGGAAGAGAGAGGGAGAGAGAGGGAGCGAGAGGGAGCGAGAGAGGATGAGTTGATGGGGTGGCAAGAGAGCAACAGTAGAGGTGGAGAGAGAGAAGGAGAGAGAGGAGGGTTGGTTGGTTGTTTGCGCTCTCCATCAAATGAATCCATTCACAATTTAGTGAATGAAAATTTATTGAAAGTTTTGGTTTGAGCGAATGGGTGGCGCTGGAGCGAGTGGGTGGTGGAGTGTATGTGTGCGTGTGCGTGTGTGTGTGTGTGTGTGTGTGTGTGTGTGTGTGTGTGTGTGTGTGTGTGTGTGTGTGTGTATGTGTGGCCTTGTTTGCGTGTATGTATTCATTGCGCGTGTTTGCCAAACGCTTTCACTTGTCAGTTTTTCCTGTTTTTCTTTCCGTTTTTTTACTTTTTCGCTGGCTTTTCCTTTCATTCTGCTTCACTTTGTTTTTCCTGCTGCCGGCTGTGATGGTGTTTGTTTTTGTTCGAGTTGTTTTGTGGCCAACAAAAGGACGAGAATACAGCTGTCAATAGAGAGGAAGAGAAGGTGGAGACGAAGGGCGGAGAGAGGGGCAGAGAGGGCAGAGAGAGAGGTGAGGGGATTTTTTAAGAGGTTTTTGTTGCCGTCATGAGGGAACGCGATTCTTTTGGATTTCAGTCACGTGTCGCTTGTTATATAAAAACGAGAGCGCGAGGAGGCGCAGAGAGCAGCGGGGGGAGTGGCATCCTAGTGGGCTCAAGCAATCAAGTTGTTGTTTTTGCCTATTTTAAGATGGCTAAAAGTAGATAAAACTCGCTCGTGTAGCAATTCTCGCTCCCGCTCGTTAAATGCGAGCCAATGGACGCGAGGGGTGGTGGACGGCAGGAATTGGCGGCGAGTGGCGAGGTGGCGAGTTGGCGAGGTGGCGAGTTGGCGAGGTGGCAAGTTGGCGAGGTGGCGAGTTGGCGAGGTGGCGAGTTGGCGAGGTGACGAGTTGGCGAGGTGGCGAGTTGGCGAGGTGGCGAGTTGGCGAGGTGGCGAGTTGGCGACGTGGAAGAGAAAGTAGCGAGTAAAACAAAACAAAAAAAACCGCATTGATTTTTTCTCTTTTTTCGGCTCTTCTATCACGTCAAGCTACTTGAATGGAATCTAAAACGAGACGAATGATTGATTCCCACTCTCGAAATATCGCGACAAGTTTAAAAAAGGAAATTTAAAAATTGTAGAATTGTTGTCGCATAAAATCGAAATCTTAATAAATCGAAAGCTTAATAAATCGAAATCTGGATAAATCGAAATCTTAATAAATCGAAATGACGTTGCACTCACTTTTTACAGCACTGAATTCGCAGTCGCAGTCGCTGAGAGGCAATGAAAGCGGCCAAAAAAACAACGAAAAGCAAGGAATTCAAGCAAAATCGTCGCTGGCAAAATAACGCGTCTAATTATTGCAGCCGCCGCCGCCGCCGCCGCTGCTGTTGTTGTTGCCAACGCACAATTTGTGGCACTCATTAGATTGTCTAGACTTGGAAGCCGCGATCCGACGGATCAACAGCGCGTTCGAATTGCTGCTGCTGCTGCTGCTGGTTGTTGTTGTTGTTGCTGCTTATCAAAATGTCCTTCATCTTCGTGTGAGCGGCGCGGCGTTCAGCACGACGATTTCGCCGAGAATTCGCTAGATCACGAGGAGAAAACGAACAAAAGCATCGCGCCAGCAACAAAAAAACGCCAGCAACAGCGGCGGCCCGACATGTGACGGCGCGGTGCGTCTCGCGGATCGGCAACACGGTGCATCGGTGCATCGCCGCATCGCCGCATCGTCGCATCGTCGCATCTGCAAGTGCGTGCGCGGATACGCATTCGACGAATGGCTGGCTGGTTGGTTGTCGCTTCCCCCTGCGCCGCCCCCTGCGCCACCCCCTGCGCCGCCCTTACTTCAGCCGCGCTGTCTGCCTGCAACTGCGGCAACGGCGAACATGATTAATTCGTCTGCGTTGCAAGCGAAGCAGCCAATTTGCGTTTAATATCGCGACGACGACGGCCGCCGCCAGAGCCACGGATGCACAGCTACACGCGGTTGGAGCGGCCGTCTTGGAACGCGAAGATGCGGCGTCTTTCGTCAGCGGCGGCGCGGCGGCCGTCACGAGTTGTGTGATTTGTTATGAGAGAAGCTGAAATGTTGCATCCAGAGTGACCAGCTGTCGCGCGATGATTGCGTGCTGCGCGCGTATTCGCTGCGCTGATGGAGCGCAGTGACGGCGCTGGCGATGGCGGCGGCGGTGATGGTGGCGGCGGTGACGACGGCGGCGGCGGCGGCGGCGGCGGCGGCGGTGATGACGAGCAGCGATATTTTTAACTTGCAAACGTTTTCGATTGATTTGCTGCCTGCAATCAAGTTCACTTCTGATTGCTTCGCTCTTCGTTTTTCGACAAAACTGTTTACCAAGTTTTTTCTCCCTCTCTTCCTCTCCCTCTCTCCCTCTCTCCGTCACCGCTGAGACGCTGACAACGCGTTATTCAATATTCTGCATTTTTTTCTCGTTTCCCCGCGCTTCAATTAACAGGTTTCGGAGAAAAAACTGGCCAGCAGTTCAAGAAGCAAAAAAACTGGCCAGCAGTTGAAGAAGCAAAAAGCAGATCAGAGTTTTTACCGAAAAAGCATTGAATTGCATGAGAAAGTTATCGAAAAAAGTAGCGTAAGCGATAAAATTGAATTGCTGTGAGCGCGAAAAATTACTGCTGACTTTCTCAACTCGTACGACGAACTTCTTGGCGTTCCTTGCCGCTCGTTTTTCTTCGCTTGCACAAGAATTTCAGAATTTCTCGCATTTCTCGCATTTCACACTCGCGTTGCAAGGAACTGGAGGAAACTTTTGGGCAACAGAATTTTCCACGAAGCGGCGTTCTGTTTCAATTTAAATCGAGATTAATTCGAATCGCTATCAAATTCGAATCCATTCAGCAAACACTTCAAGCGAATGATGAGGTTGTTGTTGCTGTTGCTGTTGTTGTTGCTGTTGTTGTTGTGTTTACTGATCACTCGAACTGAAGAGATGGAATCGATAGCCCGATCTGAGCTCATCGATTTAAAAATAAAATCACATCTTGGAGTCGAGAGTCGCGAGTCGAGAGTCGACGAGAGTCGCGCGAGAGTGAATTCCAAAAATCAAACGAACACATTCAACAAATCCAGCCAAACAGAAGCAACTCGAGACGCTCGGTGCAGCGGAGGAATTTCAACGCAACATTTAAAAGCTTGTGGAAGCAAATAAATAAATAATTCGGTGGTGCGAGATGATGCAGGCAGCAGACAAATTAATCGCGGCTGCTGCTGTTTTTTTGTTGTTCTTTGTTGTTTTGCTGCTTCGGAATGAGTTGCTGTGCAATGCAAATGATGAGCCAACAACAACGCCAGCGGCAACGCCAACAACAACGCCAGCGGCAACAAGTCACATCACATCAAATAAACGGGAAAGCATAAGTTTTCTGCAAATTCTTGGCAGGACAACAACAAAAATGGAGCCCACAATATGGCCGCCGCCGACGCAGAGAAGTTCATGCATGCGTTCGTCGAGAGACAGAGCGAGAGAGAGGGGGAGAGAGAGAGAGGGGGGGGGGGGGAGATGGTGCTTTTGTTGTTGGTGGTGATGGTCTTGCTGAGACGCAATCATGTCGCCGGAATCTACGCAAGAATTTCTGTAGTAAATTTTTAATGTCGTCTCCCGTCGTCTTCTGTATTTATTTCTGCAATTAAATTGTATTTTTAAAACTTTCTTTTTTGTTTCATGAACGCCTTCTGAATAAAGCAAAAGCAGAGAGAGAGAGAGGGAGAGAGAGAGAGAGAGAGAGAGAGAGGGAGAGAGAGAGAGGGAGAGAGAGAGAGAGAGAGCGAATAAAAGAATGAATTCATAAAAATTATAAGGATGAGATAAAGAAATATTTTTGTACTCTGAATGAGAGAAAAAAGATCACAGGATATAAAAAAAAAAAAGAAAACTATTACGAAAAAGCGAAAAAGAAAACGAAGTCACACACAACACAGGACACACACACACACACACACGACACACACACCAAGTCTCTACATACGGCAGCCTCTTGATTAAGCAAAATTTTTGCGAAATTGAACGCCATCAACATGAACGCCGTTGCTGCAACATTGTTTTTGTTGTTGTTGTTGTTGTTGTTGTGTTTTTATTGTTGTTGTTGTTGTTCTTCTTCTTCTTGTTGTTGTTGTTGTTGTTATATTTTTATACTTGACTGCTGCCGCTGCTGGTCGTCAGCTTCTGCTTCTGTTGCTTCTAAATGACGAAATCTGTATTTTTTTCTTTTTCAGTTGATCGCGTTGCTGCTGCTCCTCGTTCGTTGTTGACGTTGATATTTTTTATAGCTGAGGCAACTGTGGCTGTTGTTGTTGTTGTTGGTGTTGTTGTTGGTGTTGTTGTTGCTGCTGCTGTTGCAGTCTCGTGGGCGTGTAGAGTATTCGTTAATTTGTTGCAGATACCGGTTCTCTTTTTTGGCAGAGCGCCTCACTTAGAAATTCCTGAGTTCTTGAGTGAGACTGACTTAATTTCGTCCAAGCAATCAAACAGCTAATTAAAAACTTTGCCACTCTACAGCCGGCGATTGCGAATTTTGGTCGAAACAACAACAGGAAACAACAGCAGCAAACTTTTTTTGTGGTTTTAAAAATTAATTATTTTCCAGCTTTCATTGGTTTTCATTCGCAAACAAGCGAAAAATTTTAAGATTGACAATTTTAATTGAATGAGAAAAGTAAGAAACAAATAAAATAAAACGTTAAAAACAAAAACAAAAAAAAAAAACAAAAAACAATTAAATTTCTGTAGCTTTTAAATGCTGGTGATGCGTGCGAGATGGCAAAATTCATGCCGTGATTTCGATCTCTAATCTCGAATTCGAGATTCAGTTTCACCAAACGATCGGCTTTTACAGTCGAGACGATAGTCGAGATCGGAGCTGCCTCGCTGGACTTCAAAGCGGTAACTGGAGAAGAAGCCGCGAACTGCTTTTGCAGTCCCAACCATACTGAAGATCATCGAGGCAGCGTTTAAATACGCCGAATTGCGATAAATCGCGATCGCGCGCACGACCATTTTCCCCAAAAACACATCTTCACACACACATCTTCACATCGCGATCTCGAGAGCAGACGAGACGAGAATTATTAATCGGAGCATCTTTGCGGACTTCGAGGCGATATTTGAAGACGAAATCGCGCCTTTTTCCTCCCGCGGCATCGCGATCGCGATTAATCGCACATCACGTTATATATTCAACTCCAGAATCCCTTCGATCTGAAGAAGCCATTTGAAGTGTGTGTGTGTGTGAGGCATCGAAGGTATCGAAAATAGAGTGCAGATCGCTTAAATGCCGTCTGCGGTGCGAGAAGTCTAAAAAGTTGTCATTGTTGCCAATTTTTTCCGCCGAGTTATTTTAAGAACTCGCGGCAGTCGCGTTAAAGAAGGAAAATGCAGAAAAATTTTGCCTCATACATTTCATTTTATTTCGAGTTTTTAATTTTTATTTTTGTATTTTATTGACTTTCATTATGTTTATTTTTACTTCTGTCTGTCATCAGGCCGCGCACGATCGCGAGACTGACTGAGACTGAGGAAGGGAAGCGGGAGCGGACGGGCGCAGCGGACAGACAGACGAACGGACGGACAGACGAATAGCACAGCCTGTCGGCCACGGACGGACGGACGGATGGACGGACGGACGGACGGATGGACGGACGAACGACTGACTGGGTGAGCCTCGTCAGCCGAGCGTATTAAAGTAGGCAATAAAATTAAAATGAGCGAAAATTGAATGCGAGGCTGGCAGGCACGCACGCGTTGCCAACTTTTAATACTTTTTAGAACGAAATGGAATTTTATGTGACAAGCATACAAAGTTGATTTTTATAGTACGCAATATGGTAACAACACCACAACAACAACAACAACAACAACAACAACAGCAATAACAACGACAACAATAATTGCATTTGAGCGTGCAACACTTTCGCAGGATTTGAAGAAAAGAAGTAAAATAATCGAAATTCTGAACTGATTCTATTTTCGAGGTACTCGAAGCAACTCTGCCCCGCACCGCGCCCCCCTCCCCGCCGCCCTCCCCCACTCCACACAGTCGCACCAAACCACCCCACTGAGTCGCTCCGAACACCGAAGCGATCGGTGGTTCGACCACCCGCGTGCAACTCGCAGCTGAAGTCGGACGATGATGACAAACAATCCATCGGATTGGACGAAAAAATAACTAAAAAATCGAAAGATAAGGAAATCGTTATTTCTGCAGTTTTTACTTTAAAACTACAATTACAAATACTCTGAGAAATAGTGAAATTACTCTTAAATACTTCTTGATTACTGCGAATAATGTGAAAATCTATTTCCGATTAATTGAAAAAATCACAAGATAATTTAAAGTTTGTTACTTTGACTAGATTTTGATAATTCTAAAAGTTTCGGCAAAGTAATTAAAATTGCATTACCATGATTACGTCAGTATGATTATTTCTGGATGACTTTGCCATCTTTTGGCAATCAAATAACATCATTTAAATTACTTTTTAATTACTTCCCATGGTCTACAAGCACACAAAATTGCAACAATTACTCAAATAATCAAAAAGTAATCAAAATAGATAACAAAAGTTTAAGTAATTTCTTATTATTGTACTTTTGTGTTGTAATTGCAATCCACATAACTATCATCACTAGGTAGTTGTAGATGTAATTGCGACTGTAATCACAAAGTAATCGCAACCAAAATGTAGCTGCAGCTCCAATTTCACAGCTCTGTGAAACTTAAAAAATAAGAATTTGATGGCTTTTGTTTTGTTTGTTTGTTGTTTTTCTTTTTTTTTTATTGTAATTACGACGAATAAAAATTAATTTGAATATTCAGGCGCCTACAAAACTTTAAAGCGATCGCTGCAAATGGCAGCGACGATTATAAAAGCAACAACTGCATGTTGGCGATAAATGAAGAGACATTTTTTGCTGCTGCTGATGTATTTTCGTCACTGTATTGTTGCTGTTTTATTGCCCCCGAGGGCAACAACAACGGGGATTTCTTAATTGTTCGTATGTCTCAATTTCCAGATGCATTATTCACTTTGCGCTTAAATTAGACTCGAAATTAAAATTCATTTAAATAAATGAAGTCTTCTTGAGGCAGAAAACTAATTTATTGGCAACGCGAGTTGGCAACCTTAATTATGTAAAAATTTATAATGGAATTTTTAAACAATTGAAAGATGTTGTGGCGAGTGATGAAGTGATGAAATGATGAAAATAACATGAATGCTGAACGAGATTGTAATGGAGGTCGCGAGGGGGTGTGGGGAGGGAGGACTTTATGGCGGGTGGAGGGACTTCATGGCGGGTGGAGGGACTTCATGGCGGCTGGAGGGACTTCATGGCGGGTGGAGGGACTTCATGGCGGGTGGAGGGACTTCATGGCGGGTGGAGGGACTTCATGGCGGGTGGAGGGACTTCATGGCGGGTGGAGGGACTTTATGGCGGGTGGAGGGACTTCATGGCGAGGGGAGGGTCTTAATAGCGGGTGGAGGGTCTTAATAGCGGGTGGAGGGACTTCATGGCGGGTGGAGGAACTTCATGGCGGGTGGAGGGACTTTATGGCGGGTGGAGGGTCTTAATAGCGGGTGGAGGGTCTTAATAGCGGGTGGAGGGACTTCATGGCGGGTGGAGGGACTTCATGGCGGGTGGAGGGACTTTATGGCGGGTGGAGGGACTTCATGGCGGGTGGAGGGACTTCATGGCGGGTGGAGGGACTTTATGGCGGGTGGAGAGACTTTATGGCGGGTGGAAGGACTTTATGGCGGGTGGAGGGACTTCATGGCGGGTGGAGGGACTTTATGGCGGGTGGAGGGACTTCATGGCGGGTGGAGGGACTTTATGGCGGGTGGAGGGACTTCATGGCGGGTGGAGGGACTTCATGGCGGGTGGAGGGACTTCATGGCGGGTGTAGGGACTTCATGGCGGGTGGAGGGACTTCATGGCGGGTGGAGGGACTTCATGGCGAGGGGAGGAACTTCATGGCGGGTGGAGGGACTTTATGGCGGGTGGAGGGACTTTATAGCGTGAAGTCACGCAGTCATGCAACAGAATCAGAGTGCCAGAGACTCTGTAACGAAGATCACCGAAGAATTCCGAACTAATTCGGATTCTAGTGTATTTCCAGCGCTGGAAAGGAACTTTTGACGGAATTTCATTTTAGTGTTTCCCTCACTTTAGTGTTTCCTTCTCTTTCACTCTATTATCTCAACTCTACGTAAGCTGGAGTTATCGTTCTGTGGAGCTTCTTAACCACATTTAGAGTTCGCATTAACACATCGTCGTGATCGCAGCAGGTGCTGCGTTATCAAGAAGAAACTGCTAGAAAGCGCAAACAAGCAGAATCAATAAAACATCAATTATCAGCTGGCGCGGAGAATTCTCGCCTCGCGTCGCCTCGCCGTAATCTTAATGGACCGCCGGCCTCACCTCACCTCGACCCTCCCGCGCCAGACATGACGACGTTGAGCGACGAACGAACGATCGATCGATCGATCGATCGATCGGCCAATCGATCAGACGCTCGATCGCAACTTGAAGTGAACTGCAGACGTGCAGTCAGTCTGTCTGTCATTCTCTCGCTCCGGTTGGGCGATCGTTGATAATGGAGGCGACATTCATATTTAAACAAATTTATGAGCTTCTAGAGCACAACAACAACACTAACAACAACAGCAGCAACACCAACACCAACAACAACACCACCAAACAGCAAATAATAACATGAAAAAAGTTGAGTATGTATTTTTATAATTTTAGGCAGAGTTCAGCGGTTGAGGTCAGAGCAGCAAAACAAGCGCACGCATTCACGTTGAGCCCGATATGGGGACAGATAAGGGTGGTCGGTCCGGTCCCTCGGGCTGCCTTCAAACAGAGACACGCAGTGTATGTTGTGGCTGCAGTGAAAAACAAAAAAAGCGAGCAGTAGAAAACGAGAACAAATACGAGACTCCGGGTTTGCTCGACTTTCATGATTCTTCTGTTTATTTCATTCTTTTCTGATACGTACGAGTTCGTTTGGTTTTTTTTGTTCAATTAAAATAATCTTTTGTTCAACATTTTCATACTATAAAATTATAATTAAGTATTTTAGATTCAGATTATATATAAATTTCTATTTCTCGTATATTTTTTCATACCGATAACGAGGAAACGATTTTTGTATTGTCCGCGAAAGCAGTTTCGAATGCATTTCAATGTGTTGGATTCCGAGCTGTTGACAGACTGAGTGGTGACACGTCCACTAGTCGAGATATTAGAGGTCAAAGTGTCGAAAAACCCGCCACGCGCGAATATATTCAAAAAAAAAACCACGACATGGGTCAGCAAAGATTTTTGAACCAACTACTTCATGAACTGCGTTCTGCTGAATCCAGAAGTGCTAACAGAATTTTCGTAGCACATCTCGACTGCGCTGTATTCGCGGTCAAAATGTTGAAATGGTCAAAATGTCACTTTTCGATATTTCGAATGCAAATATCGCGAAACCCCGACGCGCTACGAAAATTCTGCTAGCATTTCTGAATTCAGCGCACCAAAATCCATCCAAGCGTGGAGTCTGATTCACATTGATAAATGTTCAATCCTATTAAATAATATTTACGAATGCTATAAATTATGTAATAAATTGGCGTTGGCCGGCCGTCTTAATGGCAAAAGAAACTAATTGACGAGTTTATGCATCCGACAACGAGGATCGACAATCACAGCCAGCCAGCCAGCGGAAATCACATGTTCGCAGGGAATTAATTATCTCTGAATAGCTTGGCGGTTGTGAAAGAATCGCCGAAACTTTTCTCAAACTGTCTCAAATCAGATGGTCAACGCGTCAAAACAAAAGCGCGGCGGCGGGCGGCGAAGGGCGGGCGGTGAACGGCGGGCGGTGAACAACGGCCGGCGGACGTCGGGTGGCGAACGGCGGGCGGCGAACGGCGGATGGCGAATCGGCTGAGAGAGGAGCGGAGAGAGGAGTGGAGAGAGGAGAGGAGACGGCAAGAAACTCTAGAGTCTGTTTTTAGATGCGTGTAGGTTCGGTATATAAATACACGTTTGTATTTTTATTTATACGCCATCAAATATCGCCCAGGTGGCGATATTTATTTTCTAAACAAACGTTTCTGACCCGCGCCGAAATCTCGCGCCGCTGCTGCTTTTCTGCTCGGTTGCTGCTGCTTATTTTTAGTGTCGAATAAAGAAATTGAAAAATAACAAGCTGAAAATAAAACAAATAAACAAGCTGAAAATAAATAAAACAGAACAGTGAATTCTACGCTACACCGTAGCGAGAAGCAGAGTGAATCCCGTAGCCGTTAATGGAAATCTGAAGCTTCACTGAAATCACTTCTGCTGCGGGAAGCCAGCGAGCGAAACGACAAGCATTTCGAAGCTTTTACGTGTAAGAATTCACAGAAACACACTTTCCACGAAAGCAAGCATTTAATGAAATAATAATAAACACAGTTGATTCTCAATTTTAATGTCGGAAAATATCCGCGCTGCCGCATGGAAGACCGCCGAAAACTTGCTGCTGCTGCTGCTGCTGCTGCTGCTGCTGCTGCCGCTGAAAAACGAACGTGCAACGAACGAATGCGAAT